>JAVKPL010003864.1:0-20766 GCA_032173675.1 Gastrolobium villosum
TTTGAGATAAAATATAAAAATCTAAATGTGACTATAAGAACTTTTTGTGTGGATAAATATAAAAACCTATTATATGTTGATAGTTAGATGTGGCAAACTGGGTCTCGGCCCGCTGGGCCTCGGCCTGCAGGGCCAGCCCACCAACATATTTTTATAATTAAATTAAAATTTCATCCTTCTTCTTTAATAATTAAGTTCGTAAATCTGATTATTATTTTTGTAAATACAAATTTATAAAATTTCAAATGCTAACGACACAGTTCGTTGCAAAAAATAATTATTTATTATTATTTTGTAAATCTGTTGTAATAAATGAAAGTCCATCTATGAGATAAAATATAAAAACCTAAATGCAACTATAATAATTTTTGTATATGGATAAATATAATAATGTATTACATGCTGATATATAATGCTGACAATTAGAGGTTGCAAACTGGACTCGGTCTGGAGGACCGGCCCGCCAACATTTTTTTATAATTAAATTAAAATTTTGCCCTTTTTCTTTTATAATTAAATTCCTAATTCTGATTTTAATTTTTGTAAATACGAATTTGAAAATTTTCAAATACTAACGACACAAATCTTTGCAAAAAAATATGTAAGTATTATTACTTTGTAAATTTGATCTTTATAAATGAAAGTTCAACTCTAAAAAATACTGAAAGAAGATGAGTGAAATTTTGTAATTTTTGAATGACTACATGACAAGATAAAATGCAGCAATATATTTTTATGTGTTGCGTTACGAGTGAATCGCGGAATGAGTTTTATAACTTTTGCAAGTATATTTACGCATCTTTCTTATTATCTTGATGTCAAGCACTACATTTAAATTTTTTTATTACAAATACATTATATTAAATTGCAAATCACTTGGATATTTTGAATTTTAATTAAGTCTTTATTAATTATTAATTTTTATATTATCATCATCGTGTTAAAATACATGTTTTGTTACCTGCATATGTCAATATGTTTTATAATGTAGCTCAACATCATTATTTAATTAGAGTTTGAATAAAGATATATCTTTTTTGTTTATTCCTACATCATGCTCTTATATTTAACAAAAAAATATTATTCATAATATTGATTTTAAATTTACGAAAAATTTTACAAGACAAACAAATCGATTTTCTTCACCCGTGCATCAGCACGGGTAATAAACTAGTTATGATATATTCCAGAAGTCTTTCTTTAATGGTATGTTTCAAGGGTTTTATAAGAGTTATGTTGTAGGAAAGGTGATTGTGTAATGTTATAGAGATTCGTTTTGCGTGTCAGAGTTTTTTTTTTGCTGTGGGCCCCACAAAATGTTGTGAGTGTAGGAAAGTTTTTCTGGTCATGTTAAATGATAGATGATAAACCCATGTTTCAATGCGTATCATTTTACACACCCCCTGGCAAAAAAGAAAAATTAATTTGAAATTTTATTTGATTATTTTCTATTTTACAACAGAATCGGATAAAGGTATTGGGCGTAATCAACAATAAATAAACGCAAATTGATTAATGATTAAGACAGATTATTTTATTGATTCATGAATATTCCAAAGAAAGGTTTAGTTTCACTATGTAAAATAAATAATAAATAAATAAAAAGTCGAAAATCTAAAATAAATTTATTTGGATAACTTTTCTCAGTTGTCCATGTCGTCCACCAATACAACTCTGATGTTACAGTTTATCTCAGAATTATTACCACAACTTGTTATTCTCAATGTTTTCATCACAATATATAAAATTTCAGGACCAATGACTTGTTAGTCTATTTCAGAGTCATACCACGAATATTGCAGAAGCTAAAGTCAACGGAACCAACAAAATCGTCGGAAATAAAATATAATGTAAATTTAGGGAGAAGATCATCTCACGTAGACATATTATTCGATCACAATCACTTATTTGAAAATTATACACTTTTATCTCTCTTATCTCAAAATTAATGAGTGGTTGTAATCAAATCACATAATCATATGATTACTTTTTTCCATTAGAGGATCCACTCCCATAAATTTAAATTTAATAATTTTGAAATTAGCACTTTGTAATTAAGCAGCAGTTAAAAGTCCAAATACCCTAATTACACGAAAGCTGTTGAATGAGATTTTATTACATAGATGGAAGGAGATATTATACTTAGGACTTATTTTCTTTTATAATCTCTTGTATCTAATTTTTTATGATTGTTTGATTAAAATTAATTCAACAACTCTGATATAATTTTGTAATTGTGGATTTGATTTTAATCAATAAATATCATAAATATAACATTTCTTTCGTGATTAAAATAGATATAATTTCTCGGTAATGAATTCGAACTATAAAAGAAGCTTATAATTATTCACCGGAAAAATATAAGGCAGTGATAGATTTTTTAAAATTAGCCTACGAAACATTGTTCAACCCCATAAAGGATAATTGCAAAATACTAATAAGATAATAATAGAGATAAAAGGATAAATGCAAATGTTTATCAAAAAAAAAAAAAAAAAGGATAAATGCAAATTGCAACGCCCAACGGGTGATCCTCCTTTGATTTCTAAGGGCAGAGAGGATAAATTCATGAGATAGCATAAAAAATGCAGTAAACATGAAACTTATATTTTATGTTACTTCAAGTTAGTATGAAATTACAAAATCAGAATAAAAATATATAAAAATCTTAATTAAAATATCTGTGATAAATGATAAAAATTAAACATTAAAATATTATTATTATTATTATTATTATTATTGGGTCAAGTTATATTTACAAACTATACCATATTCTCTCGGGAGAATACAAGTTTTTACAAACTACACTATGTTCTCCCGGGAGAACATAGTGTAATTTGTAAAAAAATTTCAAAAAATTTGTAAACGGATCCTGTCCCATTATTATTAGGGTTTTATAATTTTCAAGTAACATGAGAGTTGGAACTTTCCTACACACTCTTCGATTTTCGTACTGATACGGGTCCCACATATAATTTTTTATAACACATGGATCCCACGTGCTTTTTAGCTGTATGACATGAGATTTCAATTCTATGTAAAATGAGAATTATAAAAACATTATTATTATTAGGGTTTATCATCTATAATTTAACATGACCAGAAAAACTTTCCTACACTCACAACATTTTGTGGGCCCGCAGCAAAAAAAATACTCTGGCACGCAAAACGAATCTCTATAACATTACACAATCACTTTTCCTATAACATAACTCTTATAAAACCCTTATTATTATTATTATTATTATTATTATTATTATGAAGGCTAGAGAAAAAAGGAATCTGAAATTATATATAGTAAACAGCGAAAACAGAGAACATTAGAAAGGTGTCAATCTGATAGGTTTCTGGCTCACCCTCTGTTTCTCTTTACACTCTCTCCACCAATTTCATCAACAGTTCCTCTCTGACTCTGTTTCTTTCTCCCTTCTAAGAAATTCAAAGCAGAGACAAAACACATACTAGTTACAACTCACTTTATTATCTCTACCCATTTATTGTAATTAATAATTAATTAATGAATTTAATTTGCGAAAATCATAACCGTTAATTGACGGAAATCAACGGTATTAAGATATGTTTGTAAGAGGTTGTAAAAAAAAAGTTGTAAGTATAACTTATCTCTATTTTCACATGCCAAATAGTTTTTTTGTAAATTTTTTGAAAAACTAATATTCTTACCATTTTTTCAGTAATCATGATTCAATATAAAAAAAAATTTCTTCCATGCCAACGTACCCTAACAGATCAGATATAAGATTTGTACTTTATCTTTGTAGGTTACAAAATAAATTTTGGTTTTATTTGTTTCACACAATTTTCATTCATAAATGAGACAAAAAATGCACAACAGTAAGACATCAATTTGTCACTTCCGAAATTAGTGAATATTGTGAAAAAAGAAGTTTAAATAAATTTATAAGTTGCTAATCCCAACAACTCATATTAGGAAAAGTGGTTGTGTAATGTTATAGAGATTCGTTTTGCGTGCTTTAATTTTTATTTATTTATTTTGTTTTAAAAAGTGTGGGCCCCAAAAAATATTGTGTGTAGGAAACTTTGTTGTGTCATGGTAAAAAACAAAACGAAAACCCATAAATTTAATATTAATTTAATAACAACACAACTGATCGAGCATGTTTATTAGAGACACAACACAAAAGGTTGATGATGCCCATATTTATATCTATTTTAAATTTTAAATTTAGAATTTAATGTAATATGAGCCGATTGAGTTTTGTATTTAATATAATAGAAACTGATTGAGAGTTGGTTACATGTTGTCGTCATATTTATGTCTATTTTGAAATGTTGAATTTAAAATTTAAATTAATAAGAACTGATTGCGTGAATGCGTTTTGTATTTAATATAATAGGAACTGATTGCGAGTTGGTTACATGTTCTCGCCAATTTTTATTTATTTATAATTTATAATTTTTGAGCCTATTTATGGTCAATATTTCAATGAAATTAGCAAGACTGTAGCTACCAAAAAATAAATCTGCTCTAAATTACATTAAATTCTAAATCAAAATGAAATGCTCTAAATTAAATTCAAAATTAAATTTAAAATTTAATATTCAAATTATATAACAACAACCTCCTATATAAACCACATTAAAAAATGGTATAGGTTATATTTACTACCTATTTTTCTTAGTATCTAATTAATTATTATCAAATCTTAACCGTTGATTTTCGTCAATCTAACGGTTATAATTTATGGGGTTATATTTATTAATTAATTATTAATTTGCAATGGTAGTAAGTATAACCTTTCCTTTAAAAAATTGGGAAAAGTATGTGTAATTTAAAATGAGAGGGAGATTATACTTATACCTTTTTTCTTACTACATTTTACTACTAAAAAATTGGGAAAAGTATGTGTAATTTAAAATGGGAGGGAGATTATACTTATACCTTTTTTTCTTACTACATCTTATTACTAAATCTTAACCGTTGATTTCCGTCAATCTAACGGTTATAATTTATTTATTTATTTTTGAATAAATTCAAAGGTATCCTCCAGCCGTAACCGAAGACTAATCCCCATCGAGCACACCCTTTCCGGGGTGGCTCTCCCAAATCATTCTTTTCTATTCCCAGGGCTCGAACTTGAGACTTCTGGTTAAGGGGCCCAGGCTCCTTACCACCTGTGCGAAAGGAGTTTGGTAAACTAACTTTCTTTCTTTCTTTTTTTGTAGAGAAAAACCAACTTGTTTTTATTAAAACAAGAATGTGTAAATGAAGGTTGGCATCGTCTGTACCAAAAAAAAAAAAAAAGGTTGGCATCGTCTTCTCATAAGCTTAAATTATTGTTAGGGTATTGTTAATGAGTACCAAAAGACGTTGATTATTAAATAAAAATAAAAATATTACATTAAAAATTAATATTTTGATAACTTAAAAAGAATTTAGTATTTTAAAATAAATAACAAATTTTATTTATTAATTAACATTAATAAAGAATATTAATTATTAAATGCTTTGCGGCGGTAAACGAAATGCACTTCTTGAAGGTCTCATGAGTCATGACCTATGTAGCACTCATATCGACACGGGACACGTGACACGATACGATACTCCGACACGTTAATTCTAAAAAATGTTAGATTTCAACACGTTAGGACACGTTTTGATATTAAATAATATTTTTAATTTATGTAATGTATATTATATTTAATATTCAATAATATAAAAAAATGAATCTAAACTTATAATATTCATAAATTTTGCAAAGAAACATAAGATATCCCAAATATTTATATTAAACTCGATAAAATATTAATCGTAATCCAACGAATCTAATAGTTGGAACTAAAAACTCAACGCAACGCAACCTTTAAACCTTTTTTTTTTTTTGAATTTCTATAATGCGTGTTGGACTGTCGGGAAGTGTCGGATTGTCCGAGAGTGTCGGGAAGTGTCGGATACAACACGTCAGGATTTTTGAAGTGTCGGTGCTTCATAGGTCATTGTTATCTTTTTAAACAATTATTGCCCTAAAGGAACTCTATTATAAAAGATAAATTAAAAAAACCGTCGTTCTTCAAGTTTAATCATCCAAGTATGATCATATCTAATGGCATAAGAAGAACCTAATTAGCAACTGTTGATTAGAGTTAGTCCAATTTTAAATGGTTTTATTTTTCCTGTTTATAGTGGGATGTGCCGGTCAATGAAGACTGCTCAGATGCCTACTACAACCAAGAATGTCAAAGAAAATTGTAGTTTTAAAACGTTTAACAACATTCATATGGACAATGCATTGCACGATTCATTTTATATGTAATGGGGAGTAACGCAAAATATTGGACCTTAAGGTCCAAAAATTTCATGCAATTATTGTATATAATATAATAACATTACTGCCAAACTCCCAACAGCGTCTACTCATATGACAAAACTTGCAGAAAGAAATGAAAACAACCAAGAACAAAAAACAAAAAACAAATAGGAAAAAGGAAAATAATACAAAAGGAAAATTTCTTCAACAAAGGAGCAGTTTATCCAAACTTTGGTAGCAATACCAATAAGAAATATCTGCCTTTGAAAACTGAACACTGATGCCATGAATCAAGCACCATCTGATGGCAGAGTGGTCTGAATATTTGAAGGCATAAGCATGTTGAATCCATCTGCTGCTGTAGACACAATCATTCCAGGAATCTGTGCGTGCCAATGCAGTTCTTTCAGGTCTTTCTGTCCCTGTTTTGAGTTAAAAGAAAGGTTTTATCATCTATCATTTAACATGACCTTATAAAATTTCCTACACACAATATTTTGTGGGGCTCACAGCAAAAATAAAATAAAATCGGCACGCAAAACAAATCTCTATAACATAACACAATCACTTTTCCTATAACATAATTCTTATAAAACCCTAAAAGAAAATACATTAATAAACACAACTAATCAGGGAGTTCTACCATTCAGATAATAAATATGGAGTACGACCTACCTGGTGAATAAACAATAGTTGGGGAGGTAGATCTTCTGGGGTATTTACTTGCTCTTTGGTTTTAGCTTTAAATTCAGCTTCCTCTTCCTCATCTTTTTCTAAAGAAAGGTCCCATATTCTGCCGTGGAAGATCACAAAACTTTTAAAATCCTAAAGATAATGATTAAAAAAAAAAAAAAGCAGTCTCGCGCTATAAAGCTCGCAATATGTCTAAAAGCAAAAAATAATCCTGAAATTTGTTTGGAATTTGACTATCGACATTCTATATATAGTACCACCAATTTCATATTTACTTACGTAAGTTGATTATCAGATGAGGAAACAGCCAAAGAAGAGGCTTCATGTGGACTCCACTCAATGGATGTTATTGGGTGCTTATGGTATTCAAAATGTGCTACCACAGAATCTCCTTCCTACCCACAAATCAATGCACTTTTCGCATCAGCATAAATGGCAAAAGCAAAAAAATCACCGGAAAGAAATCAGAAAATGAGAAAGTTTCTTTCTAAATCACAGTAAGTTCTTCATAGAAGTTCCCTCAGAGATAGATTTATAGGCACTTGTTTTGCAAGTATGACATGAAAGGTGCAAGAAGGATAAGATAAATGAAACTACGGGTAAAGAAAATCATCTTAGATAGATTTACAAATAATGATATAAACTGGGGCATTAGGGGAAAAAAAGAATGATCAGGAAATTGAAGCCAGATATGACATAACTTGAAACACCTTTGACATGAGAGAACACCAAATGCACACAGTAACCTTCCCGTTATAAATGAAGCATGTTAAACAATATATTTTTTTTTTCCTTTCATGGGGAGAAGGGGGGGTCTTCACTCCTATATACAGGCCATCATACCTTGAGCAATCTGAGATCACGAATAGAAATAGTCCCATCATCACTCCCCGAGGCCAACATACAACTAGCCAACCTATTCAGTGCAAGAAGTACAAAGTAATAAGGAGATAAAGAATGGCAATCAAATTGATGGAACATTATAAAATTAATGCTTTAATACTTGTTCCATGATATTACATTCACATCAGCGTTATGTGCTTTAAAAGATGCTGCTGCTGACTTCCCCAAACGTGTGTCCCATATTGCAATGCTTCCATCCACAGAACAAGAAGCAAAAACATGAGGTTCCGCAGGGCTCCACTGTAGGTATTCATTGATTAATACAACTCTCATTAGATTTATAAATGAAGGAAAATTACTTATTTTAGAGATTGGACTGCACAAAATATATACTCAAACCACAAGAAGAGCAACAATTTCTAAGTGCATTAGTACATACTTGCAGATCTTCAACAATAGCAGAATGTCCAATAAATGGAGTATTGTCAATATTCCATGTTGCAGCAGATGTGGGCTCCCACAGATAAATACAATTCTTGCAATCCCCTTCAAACATGAAGATCATCATCAAGCCTCATATCTCTGTTGTAACTAAACATGAAAACATGCTAGAAAAATAAAGCTGAACTAAAAAAAGTATACCCAAAGATTACCAGATACAAGCCTTCCAGGAGTAAGATGACTCCAGTCTATAGCATAGCCTTCATCTTTGTGCTTATATTTATATAGTGGGTCCTGATTAAAAACTGCAGCAACTCCCTGGACACCTTCTGTTTCTGTCTCTGCTAGAGCATTGAGATGAGAGCTTAAGTCCCAGACCTACACATCAATTACTCAAGTATTAGACTATATACTAAATAGAAGGCATGACTAAGTAAAAATGAAATGGAATTTAACTTTTCTGATTGAAAGCGATGATGCAGAAAAATATAAACTGCAATCTTATAACCTTAGCTGCCGTTAATAATTTAAGAATTTTCGGAAATTTGAATATGATACAACAGTTAGGACCAAGTGACCACACTTGTATTTAAGAGTAATCTATATCCGGAGCTAGAATTTATCTTATTTGATCCTACAATGCTTTGAAATTTGTCAGAAGTATTAGAATCTAAACAGTTATAGAGCCACAGAAGACGGCCTGTGGTCCTATCAGCAAATATGAAACAAACATGGGAGCTTATTTCAAAGATTAATGTATGAAGTCAATTCAAAGTTTTATGATTCCATATGTTTCAAAATTATATGTCTGCTAGGTTTGTGTGAGCGGTAACTAAACCAGTAAAGTACAACTACAATCACGTATTAACATCTTTTCTCTATTGAGACTTCAATCTTATGCATTCTGGCATCCACCAACCTCCACTCATTTAGAGTCAAAATGAAAAGATCTCTGCGGCTTTTGTCTTATCAATTATAACTTCCCAATCCTAGAGTTCCCCCTAAAAGGGAACACTAGATCTGTTTAAATGACTTAATACATTAACCCATCATGTTTGAATTTCATGTCAAAATGACAACATTTGGTTCATTTTCACACCATAAAAGAATCAACTGTCAAGGGAAAAGTTGATCAGCGAAAAGTTGAAGCAGTCGCAGAATCGCCAGAAGAGTTACTATCATGTTAAGCATCGTCCACTAAGTTCAGTGAGGGTGAGCATGTGTTTGTGACTATCACCTGTCACCGGTGTTGGTCGGGCCCTCGGAGCGAGGAAGCTTAGCCCGAGATTCATTGGGCCATATCAGATACTTGGAAGAGTAGGACCTGTTGCCTACCGGCTTGCCTTGCCTCCGAACTTGGCCAACATCCACGACGTGTTTCACGTGTCTCTGTCTCAGCTTCAGAAGTATATTACGGATCCTTTGCACATGGTGTAACCTGATGATGTGGAGGTTCGGGAGAACCTAAAGACTCCCGTCGGACCACTTAAGATTCTCGATCGCGGCGAGAAGCAGCTGAGGAGCAAGACCATTCCGATGGTCAAAGTGCAGTGGACTGGACAAAGTCCTAAGGCACTTGGGAGCGAGATGACGAGCTTCTCACGTAGTATCCCGAGTTTCGAGACAGATATGTTTCTAATTTTTGCGGACAAAATTCTAAAAAGGTGGGGTGAATGTAAGAACCCGTACTGTTAATTTAGGAAATTAATTAAATAAATATGAGAATTAGGAAATAATTCCATAATCGACATTAATGATTATGAGAAGGCTTACATAATTATAGTAAGTGATTAAGAATGCTAAAAGTCGCTTTGCTGAAAATCCAAAAACTAAAAAAAAAACTGCAAATTTTAATTGGATTGGATCGATTTTCGGTTTGGTTGGTGAAAACCGATCCAATATATTAATTTTTCACTACCTACTTAGGCCTTTCTCAAATCATAGCCCTAAATATTTTAAACCCAAGACCCATTAACTAAACTCAAGAAAATCTAGTCACATGCCATTAGCGTATTTCAAAAAGAAGCCTTTACAAAGTCAATACATACAAAAAATATGTTATTTGCACAATAATCATATAATAAATTTTAGACTTTCCAAAAAATTGAAAACCATTCCAATCCAAACTGAAAAAATTTGGATTGGATTTAAAAAAAATCCAAATCGAATAGATGATTGTATGATTAAACCGAAAGAATTGGATTTGATCGGATAATTTTTGCTTCCAAAATCGACCCAATCCAAACCATGAACACCCATAATCCTTATCAGGAATATGATAATTTTTTTAAAAAAAAAAATTTAAGGATAAAAGTTGTTACATTCTAAAATCAAAAAATATATAAATCAATGTTATTAAATTTGAACTAGTCATCGACTCGATCGGAATATCGGGTGAAATAGAGAGGATTATAGTAACTTTGATTATATTCTATACTAAAAATTCCTTTATAGTAACTTTTTCATTGTCTAGAAAAATACAAAAATTATATCTATTCAGAATTATCCAAAGTTATATCTGGCAACAAATGCAAAGAATAGATTGCAAAATAAGGTATGCTTACCAAATTTTTTTTGCAAAATAAGGTCTTATGAAAGAAGATATTATCATTTCCAACTAGCCTCCTCCTCAAATTATTAGTTTACAAGATGAAAATTTACTCGCTTTTTATAACTATATAACTTTTATATCTTTGTATTTTATTTTTTCGATCTTAGCCCTCCCTAATTATGAAAAGGAAAAGCAATTATCCATAAGATCAATATTAAAGAAAAATTAATATTTCTTTCCAAATTTGTTTTCTGGAATGTCTTTCTATGTTTTTAAATTTCAATCCAACTTACATAGGGTTTTAATTTTCATTTTAATTTCATTATTCTTAGCTTTAAAAGTTTAATCTTTTTTGTGTGTGTGATTCTTATGTGTATTTTGAATTTAAGATTGTACATTGCAACTTAGAGATTTTGCATGTGGTTGTTGCTTTAAAAAAGTTGTTAGTTTTAAAAAATAAATAAAGGGAAAAGTATTTCTCCGGTCACCGTAGATAAAGTTATCTCTCGTGAGCTCAAAACAACGTCATTTTGGGTTATAAGATTGAAAAATTATAATGATAAAGAATAAAATAACCTTGCAATATATTATAATTACAAAAATACCTTGATTTTCATCCCAAAATGACGTCATTTTGAACTCACTGGAGATAACTTTATCTCCGGTGACTGAAAAAATCCTTTACCTATAAATAAATAACCTAATCGGGTTAACAAAAAATGATCGGGTTACCGATTTAAAAAAAAAAAAATAGTCAGGTCAAACCAGTTTCCACCGAATCTATTGCAAGACGATTCATTGGCTAACTCAAACCAGTTAAGTCATAGTTCACCGATTTTTGGATCAACCTAGCCGGATCTTGAGTTTAATATCATTGGTATAAATTACTTATTAATATTATCGTTGGGCAAATGTTGTTGTTATAATCATTGTTTTTAAAAATTCAATTATGATCTACTAAAAAAATTAAATTAGACCGTTGATTTGATTGGAAAATCAATAAATTGGTCAGGTTATATTGAATAAGATAATTTAGAAAATTAAACGATCATAAAATTGATAATAAAACTGTTCAATCGTCCAAAATTGAAGATAAGAATTTAGTTTGAACCAATTTTTTTTATTTAACCAAATATATTATTTAAAACAAATAAAAATTTGAATATAAATTGTTATTATGTAACTTTTTATTATTATTTTTCACCTTACATGATAATAACATGATTGTTATATACTAATTTACAATTTTATTTTTATTTTTTATAATCTTATATTAATATATTCAATTATAAAAAGTTTAAATGGGTGAACAGAATAGATAGGAAGGAATAAGGAAGTTGACAGAAATAAGAACAAATATGGCTATGTTTGATCGTGGTTTTTTAAAAACTATTTTTTAGTTTTCAGAAGAAAAAAAATTAAAAATTTGTTTGTTAAGACCGGTTTTGTAAAATATGTTGTGAAAATTATAATTATTTTTTTGTTTTTAGAATTAAATTTAGAGAAGGGTTATTTTTGTTTTCTGTTTTGGTTTTTAATTTTTAAAAAGAAAAAAATACAAAAAACAATTATTTTTATAACTATTTTACAAAATAGTTTTAAGAATAAAAAAAGGGAAAACTAATATTATGTAATATGATATAAATTTTTTTACCTACTCACCCTTTAATTTCCGCAGCAATATTTTTTATTTTTATTATATGTGTGGGACCCACATGATTTTTGTTTGAGTGAAAAAATGTTTTAGATTAGGTTAGATGATGATAAGTTTAACAAAAAAAAAAAAAAAAAGAACCAGAGCACAATGAAACAGGAACAGTTGTTCTGCTAATCCGAAACAAACAAACCTATTAAACAAACAAAACCCTATGATGTCCACCGAAACACTAACCCCTAAAACCCCAATCTGTTAACTCACTGTGTTTCTCTCTCTGTATCCAACACCAACAGGTATGTCTTCCGCAACTTGAATCAACAGAGGATCTCTGTAGTGCTCTTTACCCTCTTTGTACTTTGTTTTTTATGGGTTCAGCACATCCTTTTTTTTTTCCTTTTCCTTTTTTCTTTTTTTAAATGAAAACAATCTAAACGTTTTGAGATGGTAGATAAATTAGAATGTTCAACACAAAATATAGCCCCTTTAACAATGATGGACAAGTCAAGCTTGGATTATTACCGATTTTTTTAGTAATACGTAATCATAGAAAGCGTTATGAATTTCGATTTGTCTCTGTTATGTTTGGTATTTTGAGTTTCTACTAAGGTGTTATACGATTCCTTTTGTGTAATTCATTATCTTCTCTCAGTTTTCTCAACTCTGAACTAATTGGAGATGACACGCGGCATAAAACATCGTAAGAAAGTCAAGAGCAAGAGCAAGGTTCAATCTTGTGGCCTAGTCAACCCCTTCTATATGTTGTAGGAAAAATGATTGTGTTATGTTATAGAGATTTGTTTTGCGTGCTGATTTTTTTTTTGCTGTGAGCCCCACACAAAATATTGTGTGTAGTAAATTTTATAAGGTCATGTTAAATAATAGATGATAAACCCTTTCTTTTAACTCAAAACAGGGACAGAAAGACCTGAAAGAACTGCATTGGCACGCACAGATTCCTGGAATGATTGTGTCTACAGCAGCAGATGGATTCAACATGCTTATGCCTTCAAATATTCAGACCACTCTGCCATCAGATGGTGCTTGATTCATGGCATCAGTGTTCAGTTTTCAAAGGCAGATATTTCTTATTGGTATTGCTACCAAAGTTTGGATAAGCTGCTCCTGGTGCATACATCCTGAATCTACTCCTTTGTTGAAGAAATTTTCCTTTTGTATTATTTTCCTTTTTCCTATTTGTTTTTTGTTTTTTTGTTCTTGGTTGTTTTCATTTCTTTCTGCAAGTTTTGTCATATGAGTAGACGCTGTTGGGAGCTTGGCAGTAATGTTATTATATTATATACAATAATTGCATGAAATTTTTGGACCTTAAGGTCCAATATTTTGCGTTACTCCCCATTACATATAAAATGAATCGTGCAATGCATTGTCCATATGAATGTTGTTAAACGTTTTAAAACTACAATTTTCTTTGACATTCTTGGTTGTAGTAGGCATCTGAGCAGTCTTCATTGACTGGCACATTCCACTATAAACAGGAAAAGTAAAACCATTTAAAATTGGACTAACTCTAATTAACAGTTGCTAATTAGGGTCTTCTTATGCCATTAGATATGATCATACTTGGATGATTAAACTTGAAGAACGAGGGGTTTTTTTATTTATCTTTTATAATAGAGTTCCTCTAGGGCAATAATTGTTTAAAAAGATAATGACTCATGAGCATTGTTGTCAAAAATTAGTGTAAAAATGTAAAAGCTTATGTTTTTAATGTAGTGGTGCGTGTCAAAATGTAAGTAAAAATTATTCTTAATAAAAATTGGTAAAAACGCCATGTAAAAACATAAAAACTTACTTTTTTATCGTCTTGACCGTTTTTACTTAAAACTAATTAAAAAAATAGATTTACAAAAAAACAAATTAAAAAAAAAACTCAATTTTCATTTTCCCGAAATGATATGCACAATGTTTTGATATCTTTTTGTTTGGATGTATGTCTTTCATAATTATGTCCTATAAAGCTGCAATTGTATTATATGTTATGCTACGAGAATCATTTTATGTTTTTGGATTATTGTGTGCATTGAAAGAAGTGGAATGATATCCTGATGAGCGACGATTCAAAATCTACAGAGTATATTAAGCAATTAGAGCATGTTGGTTATCCATTACTTGTAAGTTATCACTACTGTGTGCATTGAAAGAAGTGAAATAATATCCTGATGAACGATGATCCAAAATCTATAGGGTGTATGAAGCAGTTAGAGCATGTTGGTTATCCATTATTTGTTAGTTATTACTATTTATAATTTTGATACTTGGTTATAAATAAAAAAAAATTCCCTTTTAGATAGATAAGTGGTTTAGCACACATGTTCATTATGAGATATTTTTTTTACTCGCACATATATATATATAGGTAGGATCCTTTGACACCTCATCTGATAGTCGTTAGATAAAAAAAAATCAACGACTCTGATTTGTAAGCATGTGACATCATTAATCTTTTTTGATCTAATGGCTATCAAATGTCAAATTTAAAATTTGATACCGGTGTCAAAGGATCCCACCTCACACACATATATATATATATATATATATATATATATATAATTTTATATCTTGACCTCAAGTAGTAGAAAGTATAAACTTTACGTTTCGTGTCGTTTCTATGTTTTACGTTTCTACCACACCTTTCCATTTCCATGTAGAAACTCGAGTTTGATAACATTTCTCATGAGGAGATTATTTATTGTGGTCCGGGACCACCGTTCTTTTGGTGGTCCCTTAGTGTAAATGGAAGGGTAAAAATGGAAAAGAGAAAAAATAGCAGGGGTAAAAATGGAAAGAAAATATTGATGATGTGAGATGGAGCACCGAATTATTGGGTGGTCTTGGAGCATAAAAAAAATTTCCGCTCATGAGACCTTCAAGAAGTGCATCTCGTTTACCGCCGCAAAGCATTTAATAATTAATATTCTTTATTAATGTTAATTAATAAATGAAATTTGTTATTTATTTTAAAATACTAAATTCTTTTTAAGTTATCAAAATATTAATTTTTAATGTAATATTTTTATTTTTATTTAATAATCAACGTCTTTTGGTACTCATTGACAATACCCTAATAATAATTTAAGCTTATGAGAAGAGGATGCCAACCTTCATTTACACATTCTTATTTTAATAACAAGTTGGTTTTTCTCTACCAAAAAAAGAAAGTTGGTTTCAAAAAGTTGTTAACACACAAAAGTCATACATTGTCTATCATAGAGAGAAAAAAAAATACAACAACTTAATATTATAGTTATGTATTTCCGAGAATATTTAATGTGTAATTTTGTTTTGAATGGAACAGTAGTACTGAAAATGTTCTCTTCACAAACATGCTCGATCAATTGTATTGTTATTAAGTTAACATTAAATTTATGAGTCAAATAATAATTAGTATATAAATAATTATGATTTCTAATTTGTATAATTATGAGTCAAATAACACAGAAGAATTTCTTGCATCGATCACAATCAGATCTACTACATGAATACTCGAGCATATAAAATATATACACGTATGTTGATATCGTATTTGATACTTTTTTATAGATAGAATTTGAGAAATTCACATAACTTTGGGCTTAGCCCTGCTAATTTTTTCCGGCTATCCATTTTAAGACTTTTTATGGCACAACCTGCACAGCCTAACCAAATCCTCATATGGATGACTTTTTTATTGTTGCCGTAAACTTTTTAGGGAAATATGTGTGTCCACAAAGTTAAATCATTTTAAAAGAGAAATAAAAATTTGCACCAACAAAAAAGAGAGAGAGAAATAAAAATAGGTTTGTGTTTTCTAAAGTTACTTTAGATAATAACTTTATCTAATGTACATCGAAACGACATCGTTTTGGGACGGAAATCATGGTGTTTAGTAATTTTAATTTATTTCAGGGTTATAATAGTCTTTATCATTCTAAATTTTAAATTTTCCAACCTCAAAACGACGTCATTTCGATGAACATTAGACAAAATTGTCTAAAGTAACATCAGAAAAATTTTTCCTTAGAAATAAATCATGAAAGAGGGAGAGAGCAGGAAATTTTTTTTTTTCTCTTTCTCTCCCGTGATCTATTTTTATCTCTCTCTTAAAAGACCATCATTATATTGGGAGAGGTATATAGTTACTATTTTTTTTCACTACATCTTATTATCAAATCTTAATCGTTAATTTCCGCCAATCTAACGATTATTATTTATTAGAAATTAATAATTAATTAATAAGTATGACCCAATAAATTATAACTGTTAGATTGACGGAAATCAACGGTTAAGATTTAGTAGTAAGATGTAGTAAAAAAAAAGATAGTAGGTATAATCTCCCTCTCATTTTAGATTACACATACTTTTCCCAATTTTTTAATGTGGTTTATATAGGAGGTTGTTGTTATATAATTTGAATATTGAATTTTAAATTTAATTTTGAATTTTGAATTTAATTTAGATAATTTCATTTTGATTTAGAATTTAATGTAATTTAGAGCATATTTATTTTTTGGTAGCTACAATCTTGCTAATTTCATTGAAATATTGACCATAAATAGGCTCAAAAATTATAAATTATAAATAAATAAAAATTGGCGACAACATGTAACCAACTCGCAATCAGCTCCTATTATATTAAATACAAAATACAATCACACAATCAGCTCTTATTAATTTAAATTTTAAATTTAACATTTCAAAATAGACATAAATATGGAGACAATACGTAACCAACTCTCAATCAGTTTCTATTATATTAAATACAAAATTCAATCGGCTCATATTACATTAAATTCTAAATTTAAAATTTAAAATAGATATAAATACGGGCATCATCAACCTTTTGTGCTGTTTCTCTGATAAACATGCTCCATCAATTGTGTTGTTATTAAATTAATATTAAATTTATGGGTTTTCGTTTTGTCTGTTACCATGACACAACAAAATTTCCTACACACAATATTTTGTGGGGCCCACACTTTTTAAAACAAAATAAATAAATAAAAATTAAAGCATGCAAAACGAATCTCTATAACATTACACAACCACTTTTCCTACACCATAACTCTTATAAAACCCTAAATTTATGAGTCAAATAATGTCTTTATATAATTATGATTTGTAATTTGTATAAATTCAAGATTATTAACAATAACTACAATTTAATGATTTTTTTATAAAAATTTAAATATTTAATATCATTTAAATTGGGTAAGTGATAATTTATAATTGCTATAGTTTTATTATTATTTTTACGACTGATCAATATCTTACTATTGTTTTATTTTCAACTGATCTATTAGAAATCGGGAGAAGTAAGAGGCAAACGAGAGTTGTTGGGATTAGCAACTTATAAATTTATTTAAACTTTTTTTTTCTTCACAATATTCACTAATTTCGGAAGTGACAAATTGATGTCTTACTGTTGTGCATTTTTTATCTCATTTATGAATGAAAATTGTGTGAAACAAATAAAACCAAAATTTATTTTGTAACCTACAAATATAAAGTACAAATCTTATATCTGATCTGTTAGGGTACGTTGGCATGGAAGAAATTTTTTTTATATTGAATCATGATTACTGAAAAAATGGTAAGAATATTAGTTTTTCAAAAAATTTACAAAAAAACTATTTGGCATGTGAAAATAGAGATAAGTTATACTTACAACTTTTTTTTTACAACCTCTTACAAACATATCTTAACACCGTTGATTTCCGTCAATTAACGGTTATGATTTTCGCAAATTAAATTCATTAATTAATTATTAAATCACAATAAATGATAACCGTTGATTGGCGAAAATCAACGGTATTAAGATATGATTGTAAGAGGTGGTAAAACAAAAGGTTGTAAGTATAACCTTCCTCGTGAAAATATTACCGAAAATTTTAAACAGTTTCTCAGTACTACTTTCCCGCGCAACCAAAATAATACCTTGTATTAAAGGGCCACTTATTGTAATTGAATTATATCAATAAATAAACATTTATTTTACAAGTAAATCCAAATAGTAACGAACATTTACCGGGGCGTTACAACAGAAATAGTCAAGAGATTGACCGAGCAATCCTGGGAATGTGGGTCATTAAGATCTTTAGGTTTGAATCTCCCTACCGAGAAAGGTGGTCGTCGTGGTTGGCCAAGAGATGATGATTCATTCTTCAACATCAAAACAACCGAAGACATGGTTGGCCTATCATGTGCATCTTCTTGAACACATAGCAGCCCAATACTCATGAGTCTCAAAAACTGATCTTCGGGGCATGAATCCAATAACAAAGGATCCTTTAACTCCATCCCCTTTCCCTCATTCCATAGATGCCATGCCTACAAAAAGATTCATGATGTTAAGAAAACAATTTTCACACATTTAGCAGATTTTGAGGTAGACACTTACTTGTGATATAAGGCTGGGATTGCTTCTAGAGATATCAAAACCCGCATTACGTTTCCCCGTAATGATCTCAAGCAATAGTACTCCAAAGCAGAACACATCAGATTTTATGGAATATATTCCCTCCATTGCATATTCTGGAGCCATATATCCACTGCAAATTGGAACTAAATTAAGTTAAGCAAGTAAATATATAAGTTAAGGGGAAATTTTCATGCAAGGAAATAAGTACTTACTATGTGCCAACTAACGTAACAGTGTTAGCTTCACCTTCACTTCCAGCAAATATCCTTGCCATTCCAAAGTCTGAGATCTTTGGATTCATGTCATAGTCCAACAACACATTACTTGCTTTTAGATCTCTATGAATTATTTTAAGTCTAGAATTTTCATGAAGATAAAGAATCCCCCTTGCTATTCCACTTATTATATCGAGGCGTTTGGTCCAATCGAGCCGTGCACGTTTCTCTGGATCTATATTCCACCACAAAAATGCAAATATGAAGTTCCCCATAAATTGTAAAATGAATGTTATTATCAATCTATTTTTTAATTGTTGAATTTTATTCCAATCAAATTGGTTGTTCCATCCTTAAAAAGGGGAGGAAAAAATATACTTACCAAAAAGGACATCCTCAAGGCTACCATTCTGCAAAAGTTCATAAACAAGAAGTTTCTCTTCTCCATCTACACAAAATCCCAGAAGCTTTACAAGATTTTTGTGTTGTAGTTTCTTTATTAGCTTAACCTCGTTTGTGAATTCCTCCATTCCCTGCACAGAACAAGTTGAGAGCCTCTTGATTGCTACTTCCAGGCCATCACCAAGTATACCCTTCAAAAAAAAATATAAGGGGTGAATTTTAGAAAACATTCATGTAAGAAAGGGTGAACTTTTAACTTGAATTTTATTTACCTTGTAAACAGGACCAAAGCCACCTTGTCCAAGCATATTTGAATCAGAAAAATTTTCAGTAGCCACACAAAGAGATCCAAGATCAATATAAGGGAGGTCCTCATATATTTTGTCATTTCTTTCTCCAGTATTCTGCTGATGAAGTGATGATTTACTCTGCTGACAAAAGTTCTGAAGTTTCATTACATGATTGTCTGTCCCATTCTTACCTAAAGACAACAACAAAATGAGTTAGGAGAAGAAAAGAAATTAGAAACCTGAACAAACCTTCTTATAAAATCTTACTTTGCTTATTCATTATAATCCTGAAAAAGTATATGTAGCAAATGGAAAATATTGTCACCAAGCCCACCACAACTATAATGCTTGTAATCATCCATATCTTGCTTGAACTATCTGCATAAAGGATCAATCAAATGCAGCTTTGAATGATTGTGGCCTATAATATGTTTTAGACCATTGTTAAAACTTGAAGTGACTTGAAATGCTTACCTCTTTCGTAACTGCCGGTTAAAAAACCTGTGGTTTCTGATGCATCAAGATAAAACGGATAAAATTCATATCTCAAGTAACAGCTACGACTCAGAACTCTTGCACCGACTGAGTCATGACAACAACCTGGTAATTCTTTTCTGGCACTTCGCAGGCACCTATTGCATTGATTGGCTGATAAATCTCTGGTGCACTGCACTAAGGCATATATTGTTTTATCTTCAAAAGGGACTTCTCCAGTAGCATACATGTTTGCCGAAACATTAAAAGATGCCATATGAGTGATATTACTCAATATCTTATTCACAGCATGATGAAATTTTTTTGGTTCTGAAATCTTCTGTTGATTATCTTTGCCAATGTTCCCTGTGACATTCAACCTACCCATGAAATTCTTATTGGAATAACGTAATTGGCATACCTCCTCCCATACAATTGCTTCTTGATGCTTTTGGAACAAATTTCATATGGAAGGTCGGCAAAGGCAACCTCTGA
>JAVKPL010003865.1:0-20692 GCA_032173675.1 Gastrolobium villosum
TGGGATGACTCAGCAAATGGAGGATCTGGTGGTATTGGCTGCCTTGGTGTTTGGAGCCACCATTCCCAGAGCCATGTTAGAAACTCTTTGAAGCTTTGATTTTTCTTAGAGATAGAATCTCTATATCTCTTGTCAAACTTTAGCTTCCGGTGTCTCTTCCAACTCTTATCAAAGAGTTTGATCACCTCCTTTCTTAGTACCTTCTTCATTATAGGATGACTCCTCCCTTGGGGTTTCTTCTCATGTTTGTCATCCTTCTCATTAAGAATTTTGTTGGTATGGGAAGATGGATCTTTATCTTTTGAATCAGTCTCTTGTTCCTTTAATACTTCAGTCACTACCTTGTTACAAAAGAAGATTTCTTTTAGAGTTTTAGGAGACTCCTTCGATTCCACCTTCATGACACCATCTTTCTTGGCATCATTTGTTTTTTTAGGAACCTTAACCGCCACATTTTGTTTTTCCTTTGAAACTTTAAAACAATCATCTTTGTGAGAAGAGGTAACGGTCTCATCATTTATCCTTAGCTCAAGCTTTCCGTTTTCAACATCAATCAATGCACGGGATGTAGCTAAGAAAGGTCTACCCAACAAAAGAGGCATTGCAGCTCCTCCTTCCATATCCAACACCACAAAATCAGCAGGAAAAATGAACTTGTCCACCTTCACAAGAACATCTTCTATTATTCCACTCGGCTTCCTTGAGGACTTATCAGCAAGTTGTAAAGATGCTTGAGTAGGCTTCAACTCGGTAATCCCCAAGGAATTGCAAACAGAAAGGGGCATCAGATTAATGCTAGCCCCAAGATCACACAATGCCCGACTGATTTTTGTGTTCCCAATTTCAATAGGGATATTGAAGCTCCCTGGATCATTACGCTTAGGCGGGACCTTCTTGGTAATAATAGCACTACACTCCTCAGTGAGTGTCACCGTTTGGCATTCCTGCAGTTTGTGCTTCCTTGACAACAAGTCCTTCATAAACTTTGCATAATTTGGCATGCTAGACAAAGCTTCAGCAAAAGGAATATTGATGTGCAGCTTTTTGAAGATATCCAAAAACCTGTCATAATGCTTATTATAGGCTTCTTTCTTGAACCTTTCTGGGTAAGGTGCTTGAGCCATCACATACTCATGGCTCAATTCAAACTTCTTCTTCTCAACTGGCTTTTCTTCTTCCACATGTTTTTCAATTTTATTTTCTGGCTCCTTAACCTCCTTAAGCTTCTTCTTAGCTTCCATCTTTGTGTTTGGCTTTTCTGGGGTTGCCACTACTTTCCCGCTTCTAGTTGTAATATACATGCAATCCTCTTTTGGATTGATAATTGTATTACTTGGAAATGTACCTGGAATTCTTTCTGAAAATTGTTTTGCCAGCTGGCCTATCTGATTTTCCAGGTTCCTAATAGAAGCATTTGTGTTCTTGTTGTTGGCTCTGGTTTCTTCCATGAAAGCATTGGTGTGTTGAGCCATCTCATTAGAAGCCTTGGCCATCTGAGCAAAAGCTTTTTCCCACTCAGCAGGCTCACTTTGTTGATTCTGTGAAGGTTGAGCATAATTATTATTAGCTTTAAACTCCATACCTGATCCTTGAGTCCTCCGCTGAAAGTTGTTGTTACCACCAGGGAAATTTTGATTTCGCTGGAAGTTTTGTTGTTGTTGAGGACGCTGATCGTACCAAATCCCATTCACCTGTAATTGTTGAAGTGAATCTTCGGATGATGGATTCGGACATTCACTGGATTCATGACTTTCTTGGCATTGGTCACAAATCAGAGGAGTTGTTTGAACCTTTGACACTTGTAACTTGTCAAATTTTTCACTTAAACTGTCAAACTTTTTAGATAATGATATTACATCACTATATGTGTGTTTTGTCACTGCTCTTTGTGTGGGAACTAGCACATTTTCATTTTCATTTCTTGCAAGCTTTTTGATCAACTCAATAGCCTGCTCAGATGTGCTTTCCCGAATAGAACCTCCAGCGGCACTATTTATTATCATCCTTGTTTCGGGGGTGATTCCATTGAAAAATATCACCACTTTTCTGTCATCATCTCCTTCGTAATGTGCACATTTCCTGTTTAATTCCTGGAATCTGTTCCAAGTTGCACATAGCGATTCTCCTTCCAACTGGCGAAAGTTTGTGATTTCATTCACCAGCTGATTATATTTTTCCATGGAGAAGAAATGATCAAAGAATTTGCTGGACAGATCTTCCCATGTAAGGATGCTGTTTGCTGGCTGTCGTTCGATCCATCTTAATGCTTTTCCTTTAACAGCGAAAGGGAACAACCGAAGCCTGATAGCATCTGTAGATACCCCATTGTGTTTGGTGGTATCACAGACCATCAAGAATCGGTCTATAAACTCATGTGGATCTTCATCATCAGCTCCAGAAAATTGAACCCTTTCCACCAAAGAAATTAATGATGGCTTGAGTTCAAAATTATTGGCCTCCACATTTGGCCTGACTATGCTTGAATTGGCCCTGTTGAATACTGGAGTCAAAATTGTATTCAACAATCTTGGAGGTTGATTGTTGGCATTTCCTCCTCGTCCATGACCAGCATTGTTGTTTTCTGCCATCTCCTGAATTGGTTGTAAAGGTGTGTGCTTCAAATCTTCCCAAATGATCTGTCTAGCAGCCTTCCTTAATTGCTTTTCTGTCTTTGTAATTTCAGAATCTATTACAAAGTCTTTAGGCGGAAGTCTACCTCGCATAAAAATCAGAGAAAATTATCAGTAACACCTGAACAACACAATCAAGATAAAAAGAATAAAAAAAATAGGAATCTAATCTCAAGAATCTACGGTTATTTGTAATATTGTAACACAATCCCCGGCAACGGCGCCAAAAACTTGTTGCGAACTCGGCAAGTATACCGATCGTTCCAAGTAATAAAGTGATAAGTAAGATCGTCTCCACAGGGATTGATAAACAATTACTACTATAACCAGTCCTCTTAAGTTAGATAAATCAATTGGTGTTTTCACACTATGGTAACTCAAAATTTAAAGACTTGTTTTTAGGGTTTTTATGAAAAAGACTTAAAATAAATGCAGAAAATGTTTTTGTAGAAGAAGTGATGAAGAAGACTGTAGCCAGGGTACATTCACCAATTGTTCCCAATTTTACTTCGGATTGATTCATAATACCTATTGAAATTAACAACTCAGACAAATTATCATCTTTTAGAAATAATTAGTTAGATCCCAATCCCTTGGCGATCTAACCCTTTACTTCAATTGGGACCCTAATCCCTTAGTAATCCCGCCTGAAAATAAGCATTATGTAGATAAATCCCACGACTGCAATCCATACAAGTCTATCCCTAGAACATGCATGGAGAGTCATCTTTATCTCCTTTCAGGATCAGTATTCCAATATCCCTATTGTGAATCCTGATCCCCAGAATATCATTTCCTATTAGGTTGATCAGATCTAATAGAAATAATATCAATACGCTCAAGATAAAAGATGAAATATATTAAATTCAATACATAGAATGATTCAATCCTTGTAACAATTGTTTACAAAGGGATCATGCCCCTGACTACAGAAATAGATCTAGCCAATCAACATCATGATTGCTGATCTGATTTCAACATGAACTGAAAAGAAAATAAAGAAGAGTACAAGAACGGAGTGATGAACACGAAGAACGCCTCCTCTAGGTCTTGTGATGTGTATTCAGAGATGTGTCTTCTTCAAGGGTTGAGTCTCTTTTTATAAGAGACTTTGACCTAAAATGTGAAATTTGAATTTCCAACCTTTCGCGCCTCCCACGCTGATGGCGCGGATCTCGCGCTCTCAGCGCGGGACCTTCTGCCAATTTTCTTCTTCCCACGCTCTGAGCGCCATTCCCGCGCTGTGAGCGTGGGATTTTAGGTCTTCTTTTATGCATTGATTGAGTTACTTTCTTCTTCTTTTCTGCTGTGAGCGTGAAATTACAAGATTGCCCTTCTGATGAAACGTATAACGGAAACCTTACAATTTATTACATAAACGTTTTAACGGAAATATTAAAGTATGAATTTATTACAGAAACGTTTAACGGAAGATTTAATTAAAATAAATTTGAATTCAAATTTCGAATTTAAAATCTGAATTCAACAGTTGCGCGATCCTCTGATGCTGCAAGCGCCATTCCCACGCTCGTAGCGTGGGCCTTTAGTTTCACTTTGTCCTTTTCAGCTCCAATTTGTGCATTTCTCCTATGAAATCAACATAAAATCAGTATATAACCTCAGATTAAGATATTTGACAAATTAACATTGATTTTGCCTTTTTCTTGCATCAGATTAAGTAATTCTTCCTCTTTTTATCTTAGAATTCCTTATATGCTGATCGCATATCACTTCTCCATTGGAGAATGTCGCCTGCGGAGCAAACTCGGGTTCCTCAATCTGTTCTTGTGGATCTTGCACTTCTTCAAGATCAATTTTACTCCCACTGCCTCCTTGAGAGATCAAATCCTTCTCAAGGAACTCAGCATTCTTTGACACAAACACTTTGTGTTCTTCCATGGAGTAGAAGTAGTATCCCTTAGTACCTTTAGGATACCCCACAAATAGACATTTAGTACTCTTAGCACTAAGCTTGTCTGATGTCAACGCTTTGACATAAGCTGGCGATCCCCATACCCTGAGGTAACTCAGGTTGGGTCTCTTACCACTCCATATCTCATATGGTGTGGTCTGAACAGATTTAGACGGTACCATATTTAGAAGGTATGCCGCTGTGTCTAAGGCATATCCCCAAAACGATTTTGGAAGTTGAGTCTCACTCATCATAGACCTAACCATGTCTAACAAGGTCCTGTTTCTCCTTTCGGAGACATCGTTTTGGTGTGGTGGGTAAGGAGCGGTAAGTTATGAGAGAATTCCATTTTCTCTCAGATAACCCTGAAACTCGTGGTTCAAATATTCACCACCACGATCTGATCGTAATGTCTTAATCATCTTGCCACGCTGTTTCTCCACTTCATTCCTAAACTCTTTGAACTTTTCAAAAGCTTCAGATTTATATCTCATTAGGTATATATACCCAAATCTTGATTTGTCATCTGTAAAGGTAATGAAATAAGAATATCCACCTCTAGCCTCAATAGACATTGGGCCACATACATCAGTATGAATGAGTTCTAATAACTCACTAGCCCTATGACTCTCAAGCCCTTTGGGCTTTTGTCGAATCATTTTCCCAGCTAGACAAGATTCACACTGTCCATAGGATTCCAAATCCATGGAGTCCAGGTATCCATCTCTATGCATCCTAGACAATCTTGTTTCATTTATGTGCCCTAGTCTACAGTGCCAAAGATAAGATTGATTATCCGTCCTAGGTCGTTTCACATCTATATTGAGCACTTCATTTCCCATTTCCAACACATACAATCCATTTATTAAATAAGCAGTACCGTAAACCATATCATTCAAAATGATAGAAAAAGTACCATCCCTAATACTGAAAGTATAACCATCTTGTTCTAAAAAAGAAATTGAAATAATGTTTCTAGAAATATGCGGAACATAAAGACAATTATTCAAATGCAATAAAAGGCCCGTAGGCAAAATAAGGTCAGCATCTCCAACTGAATGAGCAGCAACTCTTGCTCCATTACCAACGCGGAGATCCACCTCGTTTCTATCCAATCTCCTTGGGCTCCTAAGTACCTGCAATATATTGCAGATATGAGAACCACATCCGGTATCCAATACCCATGAGGATGGATTAGCATAAGAATAATTTATCTCAATTATGAAAATACCTGAGGCAGAAGCATCACCATGCTTCTTGTCCTTCACATTGTTCAGGTAGTCTGGACAATTCCTCTTCCAGTGGCCTTTCTTGCCACAATGGAAGCACTCAGCATCACCCTTGTCCTTAGGTGCCTTCTTATCCTTCTTCTTGCCCTTCTTCTTCTTGGCTTTTCCTTTGGGCTTAAGGGGGTCACCTTTTGCAGGCTCCTTACCCTTTCCCTTGGCCTTGCTAGGCCCACCAATCAAAAGAGCCTGTGTCCTATCCTTCTTGATAGACACTTCAGCTGTTGTTAACATGCTTAACAACTCAGGCAAGCTCACTTGAATCCCATGCATATTGTAATTCATGATGAATTGACTGAAAGAAGGTGGAAGTGAGGTGAGGACTAAGTCATTACTTAGCTCGGCATCAATGATGAAGCCTAGGTTTCCTAGCTTCTCAATCAGCCAGATCATCTTGAGAACATGGCTGCCAACAGACATGCTCTCAGTCATCCTACAAGAGAACAGTTCTCTTTAGGCCTCATACCTCTCATGCCTGCCTTTAATATCATACAACTCCGTGAGATGTACGATAATAGAGGGAGCATCCATATGCTCATGTTGCTTTTGCAGTTCAGGCGACATGGATGCCAACATGATGCATACTGCCATCACATTGTCATCCAAGTGCTGTTGGTGGGTTACGAAATCAAATTCCGCAAACCCTTCTTCCCCTTCCCGTGGAGCTACGGGTATCACAGCATCTAAAACGTAGGCAATCTTTTCGGCCCTTAGAACTATTCTTAGGTTCTGATACCAGTCCATAAAATTTGAACCGGTCAGTTTATTCGTATCGAGTATTGAACGCAGTGACAGTGGATTAGTCATACTATAAGCTGAAAAGGATGTAAAGATAGTTTTAGTTAATATACGGTTATGTAGTTAAAAGCAAATTATTAAAGACTTGAAATAATTTGCCCCTCCCACTATTTTATCTAAGTCAATGACCCTTCATTTTAACTTAGGGTTAATCTACTTTAGATTTTACCTTAGTGGGATTAAGAGTGCGATTATTTATTTTAATCTCCGTCTGAGACCGCATGATTAATTTAAATAATGGGTTGATCTTTATCAACAGTATCTCATACCCTCTCTTAACATTAGGTTGACAACTCTTTGTCACTTAGTGGTGCATCTCATGCAACCAACCTAGCACCATTACCCTAAGCACATAAGCCCGGCTGTGCCTGCAACTTATGTCCTAGTTAAGCATTAAACCAGCACCCTAAGTGTCTTACACTTCAAACACTACTCTAGCCCAACGAAATAGTGGGTCCCAACTGAGTTATGGAGCACCACTATGTAGAAGAGTTTTGAGTAGCATTGGTGGTGGGAGGTAATCATATGCTTAATTATTTATTCCTTTTAAGGGTTCCTTTTATCTTGGGGTTAATTAGGTCCCATCAAACGCATATTGTAAGTTATCATGCTAGTCGTTACCTATGTCAAACATCTATCGGTATACACTAGTCGCTATTGGACAAACATAATAACCATACAAAACGCGGTTTGCCCAATTCATGCATACTAGACGTTCTAATCATACATGCATATAAACAGTTTATATTGAGATAGCCATGGTGCTCGCGCTTTTGTCCTTTTTGCTTCTTTAAGCAACGGCCGCTTGTCATCTATACGCCACTAGCCTATTTCTCTAATTACAAATAATTAAAGAAACTCCATAACATTTTGGAGGGACAAAATTACAAAATTTAAATTACAAATACACTTGTAAATTAAAAGGCGCGATTACACATTAATTTAAAATTCAAAATTCAAATCCGGGCACCATGACCATCCCCTTCCTGTTTGTACCTGAAAAGTTCAAAACTTGCAAACACAAACATTATATTATCACATAACATTTTCACATGTATTTTGACATTTAACATTTAAATATCAAAATAACATCAAGATTCATAATCTTAAATTTCTCATTGGCCGAATTTAAAAACAATTTTAATTCAAATTTTGTTAATTCTTTCTCAAAGAAAACAAAATTAAACCATGCATGTAGCCATAAATTCCTTCATGGCCGGATCATATAGGTGACTATATGATAAATTTTGTCACAAAATTTCATGCATATAAACATGACACAATTCATGGAGAAAAATAAGAAATCATTCAAGGTACTCTTAGTACCCTCCATGGCCGAATCTACCCTTTCAAAAAGGGTGTTCCTTTTAAAACTTTCATAAAGAAAAAGAAACTAAACCATGATGCATAATGTTTTATGAACACAGAATCAAATTTACATGTTCATAAAAACAAAAACTTTAACACTTTAAAGGATTTGTGATTCAAAATCCATATGCAGAATTTAAACTTTAACCCTTTAAAGACTTTTGACCGTGAAAAACTCCTTTCACAAACAAGGTACCATCACCCGTCGATGGTAAAGCAACCGGGCTCTGATACCACGTGAAAGTAAACTGGCCTTTGAAGGCCGATGCATGTAAGGTGTAAAACAGAAATTTTACTGCGGAACATACATGCACACATAGGTTCATGCTTTAAGACAACATGATGTTACCTTGTTTTTGGCCTGATCAGTCAGGGAGATCAGATGTCAGGTTTGAAGGGTTCAAACCCTCTAATGGTGATCCACACCACCATTCGTCAATGATGCAAGAACCCTTTCTTGAAAGCCACCAGATGAACACCACAGTGAGGCTTGCTATGCGCACAAGTGGTGAAGGTGGAGGCTAGGTATTCTGTTTGGAAAGGTGTAATGAACTACCCTACAGAATGGTGCATAGATGGAGGAGAGTTGGCTAGGTTTTCTCAAAACCCTAAGGTGAGGAACAAGTGTTATGCGCACACTTGGAGAGGAGGAGAGATTTAAATCATTCAAAATGAAAACCAACTTTCAAACTACTTTGAAGTTTGCGCATGGAACAGTGAGGATAAGGTGGAGCTGTTGCAAAACCAATTTTGCCAATAACCTCCAATCTTATCCATATGAAATTAAGTTCAAAATAATTTAAACTTAAATTCATAAACTATCATATAGTATACTTTTCATGCGCATAATTCAGCCCTAGAAGGGGTCCAAATATATTGAGTAGTTGAATTCAAAATTTGAATCAACTCACCCACTGATTCCCTCAACCACCAAATCTGAATGGAGCTTTGTTTTAAGTGATAAGATGACATCCTTATCACTTAAACTTGCGCACCAAACAGCCCAAGGAAATGCTCCAAAGATGCTTCTTGATCCAAGGAATATGCTCCAATAAGATCCTGTCTTATCCTTTTGTTATGAAACAACTTTTCAAAACCAATTCAAATTCGAATTCAAACACTTGAATTCAAACGTTCAAACATTCAAATTCAAAATTCAAAATTTCAAATTTCAAATTCAAAATTCGAATTTCAAAATTCAAATTCCAAATTCAAATTTCAAAATTCAAATTTCAAATTTCAAATTTCAATTTCAAAATTCGAATTTCGAAATTCAATTTTTTTGATTATTAATTTAACTAATTAAATTAATTAGTAATGGCTTGGACTATCCAAGCCCATTACTAAGCTCCATGCACCACCCACCCATTTAGGTGGGCTTCCAAACAGCTTCTTGGGCTAACAACCATTATTAGGCCCAATACCTTTAAAGCTAGTCCATCATCACTACAAGGTGTTAGTGTGTGACCCATTAGGTCCAACTTAGCTTCTGACATAACTGGGCTTGGGCCCAACAAGCCCACAACCCAATTAATGACAATACAGAGCACTAGCAATGCTTTGTTTCCCCAGAACTAGTCAAATTAATGACTTGATCATCCTATTGCACATATTTGGTTACCGTATGTATTTCCCTTTGTCTCGGTTATCTTCCCATTAACCTAGGGTAAGGAAATGTATCAACCCCTGCGGTTTAGGGTAAGCTTTATTCGAAATAGGGAATCTTCAATTTCCTGACTCTAAAGGCAGGTCATCTCATGATCTATTTTACTATGCATAGATTAACGAGTCCCTGTAAATGTCATCCCGATTTCTCCGGTTTACAGATAACCTAATCTCTCACAGAGATTCGACGAATTCCTTCAGCTTATTACCCTAGCCCTGTGCCCTTTAAGGACACGCCCAACAGTATACCTATGAGTCTCCATGTTTCAGGCAGACGAGGCATACAATCAAAACATGCCTTCAAGAACACAGTCTAGGTAATAACTTCTGGTCTAAGGAAAGACATACCCAAACATAAAGAGATTACTCTAATGACATTATCTGTGAGATTTCCTCATAGAGTCTCTTTTTGGGTCTGTTCAGTGCGAGCTATACTCTTATAGGTCCACCCACGACTTTAGCTAAGATATCTCCATATCTGCAACTATTGAGGTCTTTACCTTGTATCCATATACAAGTAGATAAGTCGTACTAGTCTTTACTCGAGATCACTGATCCCCAAACTCAGTGTCTCTAGACTAGGAACATATAATTAGGAATAGACATGCAATATCCTTGAATCCTCATGATCGTGATCTCATCACAGATGCTCAAGAGATACTTGTTCTATTCCAAGGGGTTTATCCAGTTCGTTCATATAATATTAACAATAATATCGAGACACAATATGAAACCGAATAAATAGCGCTTTCATTTATTTGCGACAAACAAAGTTCTACATCTAGTGTCCTTTATTTAATCAAAAGATTGTCTCTAGGACACCCATATGCTAACACAAGTGACCGTTTCAATTAACGAACGATGTAAGATTTTTTTTCCTTTCTTTCTTTTTTTCTTTTTAAAATTTTCACCACCAAGTGATAGTTACAATTAACGAAGATGTAAGTTTTTTTTTCTTTCTTTTTTCTTTTTTAAATTTCAACCATCAAGTGACTGTGATGCACCCAAGCCGACTCGCTTGGGTTGGGCTTATCCATAAGCTGACTCACTTGGATTGGACTTATCCATAAGCTGACTTGCTTGGATTGGACTTATCCATAACTTATTTCTTTATTTAGAGATTTTTAATAACTACTAGTTATTTCCTTTTATTATTTTAGATTATGCGTTGATTGTGCGTTATCTCCTTTGATAGCGCATGATTACAGTTATTTACTTTTTTTTTGTTATTTTATTTTTCCTATTTAAGGCTTGGAGAACCCTATTGTTATTCAGTTGTTTTTGGTAAAAGAAAAATAAAAAAAAGAGAAATGGTGTTTTCTCACAATCCTTGTATTTGTTCTTCTTCTGTTTAGCCAATTGGTTACTACTTCGGCATTAGACCATTTCGATTAACGAATGATGTAAGTTTTTTTTTCTTCCTTTCTTTTTTCTTTTTTAAATTTTCACTATCAAGTGACCGTTTCAATTAACGAACGATGTAAGTTTTTTTTTCTTCTTTTTTTTTTTTAATTTTCACCATCAATTCTCTGGTTTTTATTCGTATAAAGAGACATGATTTTTAATTCATTATGGTATTTGCAGGGGTGCTTTGAAGTTGAACATTCCACTACAACAAAAAATCTTATTAGTGACAAAATTTTATGAAATTTTGTCACAAATTCTTGCGTTAAATTTCATCACAAATTCCTGCGTCGCAAATTTATTTGTGATGAAATTTGATTATTTGTGTCAAAAATTGTCATCTATGATAAAAATTTTGATAAAATTTTTCGTCAATAGTAAACTTTTTTCTTATAGTGTTCCTTTTTCGCAAGGGTTGATGGCATTGCTGTTGACCCTGAACCTGATAGGAGCTTTGATGCTCTTGTTTCGGAGCTTTATGCTTTGGAGATCAAGCTCGCTACTATCAGACCCTGTCATTTCGATAAAACAATATCCAATTATGAAATTGTGAAAGGTGGACCCATCAAGTGACCGTTTCAATTATAAAATAATTGGATGTTGACCCGGTCCCTTGATGGGTCACCTTTTATAATTTCATAATTGGATATTGTTTTATCGAAATGACAGGGTCTGATAGTAGCGAGCTTGATCTCCAAAGCATCAAGCTCCGAAACAAGAGCATCAAAGCTCCTATCAGGTTCAGGGTCAACAGCAATGCCATCAACCCTTTGCGAAAAAGGAACACTACAAGAAAAAAGTTTACTATTGACGAAGAATTTTGTCAAAAATTTTATCATAGATGACAATTTTTGACACAAATAATGAAATTTCCTCACAAATAAATTTGCGACGCAGGAATTTGTGATGAAATTTAACGCAAGAATTTGTGACAAAATTTCATAAAATTTTGTCGCTAATAAGATTTTTTGTTGTAATGGAATATTCAACTTCAAAGCACCCCTGCAAATACCATAATGAATTAAAAATCGTGTCTCTTGATACGAATCAAAACCAGAGAATTGATGGTGAAAATTTAAAAAAGAAAAAAGAAAGTAAGAAGAAAAAAAAAACTTACATCGTTCGTTAATTGAAACGGTCACTTGATGGTGAAAATTTAAAAAAGAAAAAAGAGAGGAAGAAAAACAAACTTACATCGTTCGTTAATTGAAATGGTCTAATGCCGAAGTAGTAACCAATTGGCTAAATAGAAGAAGAACAAATACAAGGATTGTGAGAAAACACTATTTCTCTTTTGTTAATTTTCTTTTACCTTTAACAACTGAATAACAATAGGGTTCTCCAAGCCTTAAATAGGCAAAATAAAATAACAAAAAAAAGTAAATAACTGTAATCATGTGCAATCAAAGAATATAACGCACAATCAAAGCATAAACTAAAATAATAAAAGGAAATAACTAGTAGTTATTAAAAATCCCTAAAAAAAGAAATAAATTATGGATAAGTCCAATCCAAGCGAGTCAGCTTATGGATAAGCCCAATCCAAGCGAGTCAGCTTGTGTGCATCACGGTCACTTGATGGTTAAAATTTAAAAAAGAATATAGAAAGAAAAAAAATTTACATCGTTCGTTAATTGAAACTGTCACTTGGTGGTGAAAATTTAAAAAAGTAAAAAAGAAAGAAAGGAAAGAAAATCTTACGTCGTTCGTTAATTGAAATGGTCACTTAATGGTTAAAATTTAAAAAAAGAAAAAAGAAAGAATAAAAAACTTACATCGTTCGTTAATTGAAACTGTCACTTGATGGTAAAAATTTAAAAAAGAAAAAAAGAAAGGGAAAAAAAACTTACATCGTTCGTTAATTGAAACGGTCACTTGATGTGAAAATTTAAAAAAGAAAAAAAGAAAGAAAAAAATGAAAAAAAGCATACATCCTTCGTTAATTGAAACGATCACTTGATGGTGAAAATTTAAAAAAGAAAAAAGAAAGAAAAAAATACATCGTTCGTTAATTGAAACTGTCACTTGATGGTTAAAATTTAAAAAAGAAAAAAGAAAGAATAAAAAATTACATCGTTCGTTAATTGAAACTGTCACTTGATGGTGACAATTTAAAAAAGAAAAAAAAAAACTTACATCGTTCTTTAATTGAAACGGTCACTGGGTTGCCTCCTAGGATACGTTGTAGGCTGTATTGTCATAACTCAATACCTTTTGAAGGTTTTGGGAGTTTTTATGTGCTCCCGGCACGCCACTAATATAGTGTTCGGGGAGAAGAGAGAGAGATAGAGAGCGTGTGAGGAGAGAGGAGTGAGAGGGCGAGGAGAGAGGGTGAGAGCACTACAAATTTTTTGCTTTCATGAGTGTCCGTGTTATGTCGTTATGAAAAAAATTTGGAGTGTTTTCTTTAAGCGGGAGATATTTATAGATTCACTGCTGAAGATATATGTAGATTATATCTAGTATTTGGCGGTGAGATTTTAATCAACTGTTTTTTTAGACAAAAAAAATTAAGGTATTCAATTATGATTTTAAATGAGGGATAGGATATTATAACAACCAAATAATGTTACTACCAATATTATTACCATATCTTAACCGTTGATTTTCGCCAATCAACAGTTATCATTTTTCAAATCAAACTCATTAATTAGTTATTAATTCGCAATAAACGATAACTGTTGATTAGCGGAAATCAACGGATAAGATATGGTAGTAACATTATTAGGTTGTTACAATATCCTATCCCTTTAAGTGATTGTAAAAAAGTCACATCATATTCTATTAAGATTTTAAAATATTATTTTAGAGTCCGTCCAAATCCGATGGTATTCCTTCGTGATTTTAAATAAAAGAAAAATAATCTTGTGGTATTCAAAAAATTGAATTTTAATGGATTTTCTATTAGTGTGGATTTTGTAAGATTTTTTTTTTGGTAAATAACTTTTTAAGACTTTTGAGTGAAAATATAAATAGCATATCTCTATCACAATCTCACCATATTCGCTGATTTCTTAAGATTTCTCTATTGCAGTGTCTCACAATCTACCCTAGTCTTTTCTTTTTCTTTTTTTGGTAAACACCCTAGCGTTTTCTCGAACCATGCAAATGAAATGTTGATTGGAATAAATAATTTGTGGATTTTTTTTATACAAGTTGATACTTTATATATTAATTGATGAATTATTTTTTTGATTGAACTGGAACTTTAGTACTTTTGTTCTACACGTCAAGATTTTTCTTTTCATATATGATATATATGCTTTTGTGGAACATTAAATGAGATTTAGTATTCTCTAATTTTGAATTTTAGGGTTCATAATTTTTTTTTATCTAAAACGTTGTTTTAATTTTTGTGTTTCTTATCATCACCCTTTGAAATTTGAATAGATATACACTTTTGTCCCAGCACACCAAAATCAAAACTACTTATTTTCGATGATATTTTATATTGAAAAGTTATTAAATCTTCTTTCTTCCAATCTTGTGGTATTAAAGAAAAAAGGTTTTCACCAAAATAAAATAGAAAAAAAATAAACGAAAAGGCTAATTTGGCTAATCAAAATGAATATCTTCTCATGTTTCTTCTTTTGAAACGATTTCATAAAAATTTATCTTAATGTTGGTGCAAACAATCTTCGATTTCTAAAAAAGGGTTTGATGTTTGTCATTTTAAATGACATAAGTTATGTCATTTTAGGAGAGAGATAGACACAAGAAATGGAAATCATGGGAGAGAGAAAGTGGGTAGTTTTTTTAATTTAAATTTTAAATAAAAAATTATTTTGTGTCTATCTCTCTCCTAAAATGACATAACGTTATGTCATTTAAAATGACAAACACATTTCCCTTTGATTTTTGTGTGCTGGGACAAAAGTGTAAAACTATTCAAATTTCAACGGGTGATGATAAGAAACACAAAAATTAAAATGACGTTTTAGACAAATTCTTTTTATGAACCATAAAATTCAAAATTTGAGAATAAAAAATATCTTTCAATATTCGACAAAAGCATATCTATCATATATGAAAAGAAATATCTTGACGTGTAGAACAAAAGTACTAAGGTTCCAGTTCAATCAAAAAAATAATTCATCAATTAATGTATAAAGTATAAACTTTTATAAAAAAAAATCCACAAATTTTTTATTCCAATCAACATTTCATTTGCATGGTTTGAGAAAACGCTAGGGTGTTTACCAAAAAAAGAAAAAGAAAAGATTAGGGTAGATTGTGAGACACTTTAATAGAGAAATATTAAGAAATCGGCGATTATGGTAAGATTGTGATAGAGATATGCTATTTATATTTTTACTCAAAAGTCTTAAAAAGTTATTTAACAAAAAAAATCTTACAAAATCCACACTAATAGAAAATCCATTAAAATTCAATTTTTTGAATACCACGAGATTAATTTTCTTTTATTTAAAATCAGGAAGGAATATCATCAGATTTGGACGGATTCTAAAATAATATTTTAAAATATTAATAGAATATGATGTGACTTTTTTCAAATCATTTAAAGGGATAGGATATTGTAACAACCAAATAATGTTACTAACATATCTTAACCGTTGATTTTCGCCAATCAACGGTTATTATTATTGCGAATTAATAATTAATTAATGAGTTTGATTTGAAAAATGATAACATTTGATTGGCGGAAATCAACGGTTAAGATATGGTAGTAACATTGGTATTAACATTATCTGGTTGTTACAATATTCTATGCCTCATTTAAAATCATAATTGAATACCTTAAATTTTTTTGTTCAAAAAATATTTGATTAAGTCTCATCGCCAAATACTATATATAATCTACATAACATTATGTGAATCTACATATATCTTCAGTAGTGAATATATCTCCCGCTTAAAGAAAACACACCAAATTTTTTCATAACGGCATAACACGGACACTCCTGAAAGCGAAAAATTTCCAGTGCTCTCACCCTCTCTCCTCGCCCACTCTCTCCTCTCACTCCTCTCTCCTCACACTCTCTCTTTTATCCCCAAGCATTATATTGTGGTGTGCCCGGAGCACATAAAAGCTCCCGAAACCCTGGAAAGGTCTTGAGTTACAACAATACAGCCTACAACGTATCCTAGAACACGGTGATTGTTTCAATTAAAGAACGATGTAAGTTTTTTTTCTTATTCTTTCTTTCTTTTTTCTTTTTTAAATTTTCTCCATCAAGTAATCATTTTTTTTGAAAGTGTAACCGTCTCAATTAACAAACGATGTAAAAAAAATTTCTTTCTTTTTTCTTTTTTAAATTTTCATCATCAAGTGACAGTCTCAATTAACGAACGATGTAAGTTTTTTTTCCTTTCTTTCTTTTTTCTTTTTAAAATTTTCACCACCAAGTGATTGTTTCAATTAACGAACGATGTAAGTTTTTTTTCTTTTCTAAATTTTAACCATCAAGTGACTGTGATGCCCCCAAGCTGACTCGCTTGGATTGGGCTTATCCATAAGCTGACTCACTTGGATTGGACTTATCCATAAGCTGATTCACTTGGATTGGGCTTATCCATAAGCTGACTCGCTTGGATTGGACTTATCCATAATTTATTTCTTTATTTAGGGATTTTCAATAACTACTAGTTATTTCCTTTTATTATTTTAGATTATGCGTTGATTGTGCGTTATCTCCTTTGATTGGAGAACCAGAGAATTGATGGTCAAATTGAAGAAGAAAAAAAAACTTACATCGTTCATTAATTGAAACGGTCACCTGATGGTGAAAATTTAAAAAAAAAAGAAAGGAAAAAAAAACTTACATCGTTCGTTAATTGAAATGGTCTAATGCCGAAGTAGTAACCAATTGGCTAAACAGAAGAAGAACAAATACAAGGATTGTGAGAAAACACTATTTCACTTTTCTTAATTTTCTTTAACCTTTAACAACTGAATAACAATAGGGTTCTCCAAGCATCTAATAGGCAAAATAAAATAACAAAAAAAAGTAAATAACTGTAATCATGCCCAATCAAAGGATATAATGCACAATCAACGCATAATCTAAAATAATAAAAGGAAATAACTAGTAGTTATTAAAAATCCCTAAAAAAAGAAATAAATTATGGATAAGTCCAATCCAAGAGAGTCAGCTTATGGATAAGCCCAATCCAAGCGAGTCAGCTTATGGATAAGTGCAATCCAAGCGAGTCAGCTTATGGATAAGCCCAATCCAAGCGAGTCAGCTTGTGTGCATCAAGGTCACTTGATGGTTAAAATTTTAAAAAGAAAAAAGAAAAAAAATTACATCGTTCGTTAATTGAAACTGTCAGTTAGTGGTGAAAATTTAAAAAAGAAAAAAAGAAAGAAAGGAAAAAAAATCTTACATCGTTCGTTAATTGAAACGGTCGCTTAATGGTTAAAATTTAAAAAAGAAAAAAGAAAGAATGAAAAACTGACATCGTTCGTTAATTGAAACTGTCACTTGATAGTGAAAATTTAAAAAAGAAAACAAGAAAGAAAGGAAAAAAAAATTTACATCGTTCGTTAATTGAAACGGTCACTTGATGTCAAAATTTAAAAAAGAAAAAAGGAAAGAAAAAGAAAAAGAAAACATACATCCTTCATTAATTGAAACAGTCATTTGATGGTGAAAATTTAAAAAAAAAAAGAAAAAAAAAACTTACATCGTTCGTTAATTGAAACTGTTTCTTGATGGTTAAAATTTAAAAAAGAAAAATGAAAGAAAAAAAACTTACATCGTTCGTTAATTGAAACTGTCACTTGATGGTGACAATTTAAAAAAGAAAAAAGAAAGTAACGAAAAAAACTTACATCGTTCGTTAATTGAGACGGTCACTTGATGATGAAAATTTAAAGAAGAAAAAAGAAAGAAAAAAACTTACATCGTTCTTTATTTGAAACGATCACCGGGTTGCCTCCTATGATACATTTTAGGCTGTATTTTCGTAACTCAGTACCTTTTGAAGGTTTCGGGAGTTTTTATGTGCTCCCGGCACACCACTAATATAGTGTTCGGGAAGAAGAGAGAGAGATAGAGAGAGTGTGAGGAGAGAGGAGAGAGAGGGTGAGAGCACTGGAAATTTTTCGCTTTCAAGAGTGTCCGTGTTATGTCGTTATGAAAAAAATTTGGAGCGTTTTCTTTAAGCGGGAGATATATATAGATTCATTGCTGAAGATATATGTAGATTCGCATAAGGTTATGTTGATTATATCTAGTATTTGGCGGTGAGATTTTAATCAACTGTTTTTTTGGACAAAAAAATTTAAGGTATTCAAATATGATTTTAAATGAGGGATAGGATATTATAACAACCAAATAATGTTACTACCAATATTACTACCATATCTTAACCGTTGATTTCCGCCAATCAAAGGTTATCATTTTTCAAATCAAACTAATTAATTAATTATTAATTCGCAATAAATAATAACCGTTGATTGGTGGAAATCAACAGTTAATATATGGTAGTAACATTATTTGGTTGTTACAATATCCTATCCTTTTAAGTAATTGTAAAAAAGTCACATCATATTCTATTAAGATTTTAAAATATTATTTTAGAATTCGTCCAAATCCGATGGTATTCCTTCGTGATTTTAAATAAAAGAAAATTAATCTTGTGGTATTCAAAAAATTGAATTTTAATGGATTTTCTATTAGTGCGGATTTTGTAAGATTTTTTTTTGGTAAATAACTTTTTAAGACTTTTGAGTAAAAATATAAATAGCATATCTCTATCACAATCTCACCATATTCGTTGATTTCTTAAGGTTTCTCTATTGCAGTGTCTCACAATCTACCCTAGTCTTTTCTTTTTCTTTTTTTTTGGTAAACACCCTAGCGTTTTCTCAAACCATGCAAATGAAATGTTGATTGGAATAAAAAATTTGTTGATTTTTTTTTATAAAAGTTGATACTTTATACATTAATTGATGAATTATTTTTTTGATTGAACTGGAACCTTAGTACTTTTGTTCTACACGTCAAGATCTTTCTTTTCATATATGATATATATGCTTTTGTGGAATATTGAATAAGATTTTGTATTCTTAAATTTTGAATTTTAGGGTTCATAAATTCTTTTTTATCTAAAACGTCGTTTTAATTTTTGTGTTTCTTATCATCACCATTTGAAATTTGAATAGATATATACTTTTGTCCCAGCACACCAAATTCAAAACAACTTCTTTTCGATGATATTTTATATTGAAAAGTTATTAACTCTTCGTTCTTCCAATCTTGTGGTATTAAAGAAAAAAGGTTTTCCCCAAAATAAAATAGAAAAAAAGAAAAGAAAAAGGCTAATTTGGCTAATCAAAATGAATATTTTCTCATGTTTCTTCTTTTGAAATGATTTCATGAGAATTTATCTTAATGTTGGTGCAAACAATCTTCGATTTCTAAAAAAGGGTTTGATGTTTGTCATTTTAAATGACATAAGTTGTGTCATTTTAGGAGAGAGATAGACACAAGAAATGGAAATCATGGGAGAGAGAAAGTGGGTAGTTTTTTTAATTTAAATTTTAAATAAAAAAATTATTTTGTGTCTATCTCTCTCCTAAAATGACATAACGTTATGTCATTTAAAATAACAAACACTTTTCCCTTTGATTTTTGTGTGTCGGGACAAAAGTGTATATCTATTCAAATTTCAAAGGGCGATGATAAGAAACACAAAAATTAAAATGATGTTTTAGACAAATTCTTTTTATGAACCATAAAATTCAAAATTTGAGAATACAAAATCTCTTTCAATATTCCACAAAAACATATCTATCATATATGAAAACAAATATCTTGACGTGTAGAAAAAAAGTACTAAGGTTCCAGTTCAATAAAAAAAAATTCATCAATTAATGTATAAAGTATAAACTTTTATAAAAAAAATCCACAAATTTTTTATTCCAATCAACATTTCATTTGCATGGTTTGAGAAAACGCTAGGGTGTTTACCAAAAAAAGAAAAAGAAAAGACTAGGGTAGATTATGAGACACTATAATAGAGAAATCTTAAGAAATCAACAATTATTATAACACCTCGCAATTTTAAATCAAGTATTAAAATATTAAATGAGTGATTAAGTGAAGGATTAGTGAAAATCACAAAGATTAGGCCAAAATACAAAGAAAGGGCAAAACGGTAATTAGCCAACACGAAACCCTAGGAAGATAAAAACTGAGCAGAAGGTCTCAGATGATAAAAATAAGCCTGGAAATGGATTCAGAACGAAAAATTGAGTGGATAGGCAAGTTTCAGAAAAATCAGTGAATAGTGTTTTTCGCGGGTAAAAATACCACAGTCAGATTGCACCGTAAAACGTGCCAGTGGAATTTTGAGCTTTAGGTTTCAAATTTGAATTTTAAATGGTCCATAGAAATAGGAAATATGATTTCTGATATTATTTGATGAATTTAAGTCAATTTGTGGAAGCGTGCCAACGGCGCGCGCTGTAGCTTAAAGAAGTGTTTTATCCGAACAACCGGTAAGTTCCGGATTTGTCTGAGTGAGTATAATTAAAGGAGTTTAGCTAATATTAAAAATTAGAATTTCTAAATAAGTTTTGAATTTATGAACGTTTAGTGAAATCGGAGAGAAATTCGGATGTGTTTTAAATCGCGTGGGACCCGTTCCCACTTAAAATC